>VDFB02267874.1:0-40663 GCA_007258455.2 Sequoia sempervirens
AAAACCTTCAATCAAGCATCCAATTCTCCTTGAAGGTGATGATTACAATGAATTTATTCCATCAAGGAAGGTAGATCTAAGTGGTAAGTTGCAACACTTTTTAATTTATCATTTTTTTATTGATTTTGTCTTTGCTCAACTAAGGGTAAGCACTCTTTACATCATCTTAGTCATTGTGGAGGTGGAAACACAAAAATGGGGGTTGACTTAGGAAAACCCCTATACAACACAATACTTTCCTCCCTCTCTTATGTATAGGTGACAGATTTGAAGTGAATTTGGAAAAGGATTGAAGACCTAATTGCAAGATCAAGCATTCAAGCCTTCTATGTCAACAAATTAGGGAAAGTGGAATTAAATATCGACAGATGCATTTTTTAAGCTAATTCCAAAAAGAAAGAACTCGCAGATAGTGATCATCTGAGATTTGATTTCTAATTCTAAAGATCTACATTTTTAGGTCTAGGGTGCTAGTTCCCCTATCTACCCAGTTTGAGCTCAGATTTATATGTTAGGTTCCTCTATCTCTGCACTTTGTTGTTCTGTGATCCTTTCTTGTGTTACACTTATGTACTTTTCCGAAATCATAACCATTTTTTGTAGTTGTATATTTAATCTAGGTACACTTTTGCATTATAAAATTAATTCAATCATTAATTGATCAATCAACCCCCTAAAAGAACCAAAACCATGATCCACCATTCTAGCTTTTTCATAGTGGTTAGTAGTCAAGTGGGTGTTTATGATCATTTTTGGTTCATTTTAATATGATGTAGGAGAAAGTGTGATTTAGACCCTAGATCCATTTTTCTCACATCATATTAGTGCGCATTCATGACTGTGTAAATAGTGAAATCAACCCTTGTGTGATAGTTCATGATAGAATTATGAATCTCTATGAGAGGGCTAGTCAACAATCAATAAACGCAAAAAGATGGTTATCATGATGGAGAGGCCTTATATTATGCCTCGAGGAGGCCGAATTCAGTTTAAGCTCATTGAAAACACCTATCCTATTTGTTTCTAAAGTAATTTTGAGGCAATAAAGGGAATTTGAAGGGGAATAATATCAGTTTAGGGAAATTACGAAAACAATGAGTAGTTGGATCTTTTTGCAAGCATCTAGGTGGTTGAATAGCATATATAAGAGCAAAGAAAGTTGAAAGAGGTTTAAAAAATAAGATCATCATTCTTCATCACCACCTTGGAGCCTTCAAAGGAGTCAAAAAAGAGATTTTTCTAGTTCCCAAGTGGAGGATGGTCACGTTACTAAGTCAAAGTAAATCATTAATTGTCTTTAAGTCATGTCTTATATTCTCTCCTAATGTTCAATTGAGAAAAGAGGATTCCTAGGGTTAGTTAGTTTGGTTCTTTTTAGTTTTTGAAAAAACTAAGTATTGTAAATCAACCTTCAACAAGAGAAACTTTGAAAAGTCTTACTTTTTAAGAAATATAACATCTTCTCAAATTTGTACTCATTTTTGGTGCATTTTGGTCAATAAAATAAAGTTATCTTAATTTCTTAGGAGCTTTTTACTATATAATTTTTTGAAAATGGTCGATGTAATATTGTGGTGATATCATTTTGTCAATCCCATTTTTGTTGTCTTTATGCAAAAAAATGTGTACTTTACAGGTCATAACTTGTGTTTAACTAGTTAAGAAAAGATATAGTTGTGAGAACATTTCTAGCTCCTAAATACTATTTTAGCTTTTAAAGAAAAACATTTTTATGAAATATTGATGCAAAAACATATCAAAACTTTAGTTATGTATGTTTTAGCCAACTTATTGGTCATATTGTGTATCTTCTAAAAAATTATAAATCATAAAAAATCTGGTGAATCACCTCCCATTAAGATTTAGAGTTCTTCTTATGTCATTTTCTACCCCTTTTCCTTGAGAGCAATAGTAGGATAGATTAGTTTAGGTAAAACACTAAGGGAACCAACCATCTCTGGAGGTTAAATCCAATCTACATGTAACCCACAACCTTGGAGTATTTCCATGGTATCAACTAAAGAGAGACTTCATCTTTTACTCTCTCAATGGATTCAAAAGAACAAGTTAATGAGAAAGGTTTTCAAAGGGATGATGAAATAACAATCATGAAAATAGTGAAGAGCCTTCCCCATAAAATTTAGTGGATATTTTCCAAATCATCTTATTAGATGTGGAGGAGGTGATGTCAGAGAAATAATCAAAGGAACATAATATACTAGCCGTTTTTATAAAGAAGAAACCTGAGAAAGTAAAAGATCAAATATGAATATCAAAATATGATGGATATAATTCCAAACAAGGTTGGGTTGTTGGTACTTGCACTAATAATATAGTTAAAAATGAAATACTCATTTATGGGTTGTTTCTTGCTCATAGGAAGAAATTAAAGTAGTTATTAGGCCTTTATAGATTCAAAATAGTAATCAAGTTAGGAAATAGAATGTGTTCAATGATAAAAAGTTATCCAAGTATCACAGTAGGGTTTAGTACTTAATCAAATATTTTAATGCTTTTAACCTTCAATCTATTGTTTAAATAAAGAACTATGTAGTTGATACTTTGGCTATGGTAGCAAGTTCCCTAGAATAAGTTGCAAGATCAAAATAGAAGAATTTTTCAATTGATTTGTTTCCCATTCCTATTACTCTAGACAATGTCTCTAATTTGTTTTGATGCATAAGCAAGTATTTATATTGATTTATAAAAAGAAAGCTTTACATGGACAGTCCCCTAGGCGGTATTTACTGTATTGCCATACCCATACCAGATAGAAAAACAATTGGCATTTTAGACCAAAGCATCCAAATGAGACTAACAAAAAATGACCACCCTTAAGATAATAAATTTCCAAAATGTCCACACAAGGACATAGACCTTTCCTTGTTTAACTGAAAACTACCTAAACATGGCTACAACTAAACATAGAGAATATACTATAATTTATATCATCTATTCCCAAATACATACCATAGAGCCACTGAAACAGACCAAAATTGAACCCTTAACTAGACACATCCCTTAACCAAACCAACACACCAAACTTGTCTACATCTAGGAAACCGTTCGTGTGAGAAAAGGCACTGAATTCCAAGACCCAACACCCATGTTATGATGGAGGAAGCTTTAGAATCCATAGTAGATAATTCAGAACAACCACCACTAGCTCCCTATGAGCGACCAATGCCATCCCCTTCAAATCCAACGGGAAGGGGTAATACTTTATTACCTCTCCTGACACATAGAGCAGTCTCATATCCCATGGCCTTGGGATTCCCATTCCAGGGGAAGCCACATACAATGTTACCTCCAGTCCCACCAACAAGACCACATAGAAAATCATTTTTACTAGTGCGTCAACCTAACGTTTACCCATCCTTATTTCTAAAATTGATGCCAAGAACCGTGAGGTTATATCAATGTCGACCTTGTATGACTCATCATCCTCTAGAAATATCTTCCCCAATATCATCTTCACCATGACTAGAATGAGAGTATCATACTTCTTAAGAATTCTCTTAAGGATTTGGTCAGTGATCGACCCACATAATGCCATTTTCCTTCCAACACTCTGTAGGAAAATTGGAGTGACGACTCCTATACTCATTAAGGTTTGAAAATACATTCCAACCACAAATTTTGATCTCTCCTCCATGATTCCCCAATGAAACAGAATGACCCAACATCAGACCTTCACCTCACAAATTCACAAATTGTTGCAATGATGAAATGAAATGAAAACCCCAACAAACTATAAATAATGTGTGGTCTGTCACCATCTTTTCAATCCATTATGAACTGGGATGTATTAACCATGTCATGCAAGGATCCAACCCATCACCACTACAAAAACACCATCTTACATGTATAAATCAATTTAACATGTCCCAATAGAGGCTATGACATGATAGCCCAATCTCCCAAATGCAAAATTTGTATATCTCCTATTGCATTCATCATTACACTAAAGTTACAGAAAGATTTGAAAACTAACCTTTGTAGTCCTCATTGATTTAGCTAGCCCCACACTACCACATCTAGTTGGAAATCCCTAGGAAATTTTCCATCACCGAGGTGGCAAGTATGATGTGCCACCTGGAATTTCCAAATGTAACTACCACCCCTTTTGGTTACTTTTACATTACCTAAAGAAGCCCTAGCCTTTCCACAACAGGATGTGTGGAAAGTCGCCCTCCCATCCACCCACTAATTCCTCATAGAGAATTTAAATCTCCAATTCTTTTATTGTGTTGTTGTCTGCCCCCATATTGGACAACATATTTGCCTCAGAGTTACCTTCGTGAAGGATATGATTCACTGACACCAAATCGAAACTATCCATCAAAATCTAGAGCCACTTCCAACCTAGCTGCCAACTTCCACTTAATCAGCTTGCACGATCTAAGAGAGTTGACTATTGTTGATGTATGTTTTATGCCACCCTTGGATGCACAGCATTTGATATCTAATCAAATAGATCCTTTGTGTGTGTCCTGTTGAAACTCATGTTTATTTTGATGAATTTGGGTCTTTGATGTTTTGAAACTCCTCAATTGTGTCTAATTAGGGTTTTGAATTACATGTAGGGTTTAAACCTTCCTAAAACCCTAGTGATTAAATTCCTTGTCACTTTTTGTTTTGTTTGCTCATTGAATTTTTGTACCCGATCTTTGATTGGATAAGTTACAACTTATGCCTTAGGTGGTCATGTTTTTACTGGCCTCTTTACTTGTTTCTTTCAGTATTCTTGCTTGAGCATTATTTACCTAGGCACAACTCCTTTTTAAGTTATAACATCAAGGCATGTGCCTTATACCCTTTTAAGTTGTGCAGATGGTGGGCCCTTTGATCAATGGCGAGCGATGGGGGTTGAAGATCCAATGGTCATTGCGTGCATCATTCACATCATTGTTGTGATTGATGTCACCTAGGTTCTTTTCATGATGGTCTTCTTTTCCACATCGGGTGATAGGGAACTTTCGAAGAGACAGTCTCAGGGGTCTCTCTGACACGCCGATGTCGTTTCAGTTAACTATTCAAATCTGAAAGCAAAGATCCAATAGTCATTGCGGGTGTTCTATGCATCGCGATTATGATCCAAAGTAATGAAAGCCTTTGTACTATGAGCAATGTAAGGGAAGGGGAAAAATATTCTCTACCATATGTCATCATATCGCTATCCTCCTTCACATCATGTTTATGTTTTTAAGCCGATAGGTCCTTCACGTGATGAGCGATGATCAAGCGACTAAGTGCCTAGATTTAAAGATGGTGATCAGATGTTCATTGCTAGCTTCTAATGCATTACGGTTATAAACATAAGATTTGAAGACCTTTACATGATGAGAAATGGAAAAGTGTATAAAATTAGGATGGACAAGGGATAGCGGGTAGGTGACAAGTGTCTTGGTGGACCTAAGGTTTTATTTTTCTTTGTATGGTTTCAATGGCTCAAATTCAATGGAGAAGATCTAACAGCCATCCTGTGCATCATTCACATCGTTGTTGTGACTGATGTTGCCAAAGTGGTTTGTGTGATGCGTGATGGGAAAGGATGAGGGTTATGTTTTTCCTTCATGCATCATTGTTTCATGTTGAAAGGATCAAGTCAAATGTGTGATGCACAACGAATGTCCTTAATTTGAAGGCAAGTATCTAACGGTCATCGCAAGGGTTATTCACATCATGGTTTGGAAACATAAAGCATGGAGTCTTTCTATGATGAGTGATGAAGGTAAAAATAAAGGAATATCCAAAGGACATGTGGCAAGATATCGTGTGCATCATTCACATTGTTGTTGTGAGTGGTGTCTCCTAGGTGCTTCTTGCGATGTATGACAAAGCGATGGTGTGACACGCATCCTAAGCAATAGGTGGCAGATTTTCATTGCATCGCTAGCCTCCAATGCATCATGGATTGATGTATTTTTCTCTTGACGGAATGAGCGATGTATTGAAGGTACATATATAGCCATTGATCATGATTCGCATGTGATCAACGATCATGTTTTAATGTTTCATTAAGAATCTGATCTTAGTCATCCATCTCCAATCCAACAACTAGCATTCAAACTTCAACGGTCAATTGCTCCTATTCATGACAGATTTGCATAAGTTATTATTCAATGACATTCCCAAATACCAGATCAAATTTGATCGACTATTTCAATTCTGCTTTACAGAATTGGACGATGTCATTACTCCTTGATGTGTTGCAATGGCCACATCTCTCCTGTCAAGGATGTTGGTCTAATATTTTGTTGCAGAATTCATGGGTGTCCATCCCTACATTCATGTGAGTCATCATTCTAGGACTTGTTTGAGTTGTCAGAACCTTTATGGCTAGTTACATTGCTCTGTAATGGGAGCAATTCAGATCATTTTTAATTTGATCAAATTCATCTTCCTCCAAACCCTAGTTAAGTTATGTCTAAACTATAAAGGAAATGTTTTTATATTTTTGAAGGATTATTCCTCTGGCTTCTCTAGGGTTTTTCTATTGTAAACACTACATTTTTTGCATTCTGCCATTGTAAAGATTGCTTCTAAGCTTTTATGTTAATAATTTTCAACTATTATCACTATTACCTCTTGCATGTTTGAGTAAAATTATTTTTACCTTCGTGTCTGAGTATGTGTTTAGCTAATTCATTGATGTATTAGGTTGTTTAGAAGCAGGAAGAAACACATTTCTATCTTGGTCCATCACCTTCCTTTCATTTCATGTTCTCCTTCTATCCCTTTTTCTCTGTGATTTATTAGATTAGAGTAGTGATAGGTTTTCATTGTGTTGGGTTAAACCAACACAATTGCACTTAGTTTAGAAGAGGAATTCAGCCTTCTCTGGAGACTTGACCTCAATTTACAAGGTCCCACACCTTGAGGTCATTTCCATTGTGTCATTAGAACACTGAACTCTTGTTCAATAGGGTGTAGTTTTATGTGACAATAGTTTTTTGGCACACCCGGTGGAACTAGCAAGAAATTTCATCTCATTTTGTTGAGAGTAGTGCTACTCTCAACATTCCATCCTTGAAGAGGCTCTCAAACAAGTACCTAGTGACTCTACATTAAAGGGATGACTCCATATACGAATTGGGGACCCTACTACTACCTAGAATTCCTAGTTCAATATCAGACCTACCAATTCATGCCAAGAATCCAAATGAGATCATCTTCTAGAGGTAACTTTCAATACATCCAACTCTCATTTTCTACTTCTAGAAGAAGAAATATAAAATCATTGTTGCCTATAAGAAGAAATAGGAGTATAATTCCATCTCCTAGAGCTCAATCTACACCACCTATGGGTAGGTTTTTCAAACTAGGACACTTGTTGCTCATACAAACATGAATTTATTCCATATGGATTTACCCAAAAATCAACCTTTTGTATCTTTTACTAGTGGAAGCCCCTTGATTCTAGCCCAAAAAGATGATATACCAGTCAATACCCTCAAGAGTATTCCCCATTTTCCTGGTGAAACATCTACAACTCTAGCAGAGCACATCATAGATGTGGTAAACATATGCTCAATGCATGATTTAATAGAAGACAATGTGGTTGTTAGATTACTTGCCGCTTCATTGAAAAGTAAAGCACTCTAGTGGTATAGAGGATTTCCACCCAACTCCATTCACAATTAGGATAAGTTAGGAGAGAAATTATGCAAACATTTTGAAGATAAGAGTGACCATTTGTCCCTAGTAGAACAATTAACCACAATTAAAAGAGTACCTCATGAATTCATGAGTGATTTCAACTACAAATTTCAAAATACTTCGAAGAGAATCTCTGCCTTGGTCAAATCTTCTCTTGAGCATGCTTTCCTATACTTCTTAAGAACTCTTAATAGTGATATATTTGTTATGGTATAGCTATTATAAATGCATATTTTGTTGCCATAAGGGCAGAAAATTATTTAATTCAAGCTGGGAAGATAGCTCTTAGGCCACCAATACATTTATTTCTAGAGCTTCCTTCACAACCAACGGTGGCTCCTATCCCATTGCCTCCTAATCAAGCGGTTTACACAAGCCAACCTTATAATTTTGCTACACTTCTAGAAGATTTATATACCTTGCTCTGAAGCATGAATAATGAGCTAGTGTCAATAAAGAGGCAATAAGCTCAAAATAATAGGCCCTATCAGCCTCAAGGTCGAGGTAATCAACAAAATAGGCCACCTTATCAAGAACAAAATTAGTGGAATCATACTAAGCCCATGAATAGCATGCACACTACTACCAACACTTCTAAGGATGTGGTCCCAGTGAAAAATGATCTAGTACAAGAGAAAGAGTGGTGCTACCCTTGTGAGTAAGCTCATAATCAAAATGCTTGTCAAAATGGAGAGTTTGTTCAAACTTTAGTAGCTCAAAATGAAACCTCTACTTCAAAGCAGTAGATTAGCACAAGCCAAACAACTTCTAGTAATAAAAATCATACATGAGAGGACTCCTCATTTTTCATTTGGGTTCAAGAGGATTTTTGTGGTGTAAATCAAGCAAATATTGATGCAATAGCCCATAATACAATATCAAAGAAAAGTGCAATAGAGGGTGGTGCATCTTCCATGGTTGGGCAGGCATCAGTCTCTCAACAACCTCAACCAAATGTAAATGCTAGACTAACATGTAGGATAGTAGAGGTTCCATAATCAAATCAGCCCGTTAATAGGCCTAAACAAGTGGTGGAGCAACCTAAGATCACACAAGCAACGAGAATAGACCCTGTTCCAAAGGTTCCTTCTAAAGCTAGTCAACTTCCTTTCAACATAGTGGAGAAAATGAAGAAAACCAATTTGTATGTTACTATGTGGGAAGCTCTATCTATTCCATCACAAAGGGATTTGCTACAACAAGCATTAAAAGAACATAAACAAATAAATAATGTACAAGAAAAAGAGCATACTACCCCTTCAATCATTCTGGTCCAACCCAAAGAGGAAGGGAATTCAAGCAAAATTAGTAAGCCACCTCCCTTCTATCTTTCTCTAATTATTGGAAATTATATAGTGCATAATTGTATGATAGACTATGGGGATAGTAGTTCTGTTATTCCTAAGGGGATTGCTGACATGCTTGGTATCAAGTATGAATCGGTGGCTAGAAAGGCTTTACAACTGGATGGAATTGTTGTCAATATAGTGGGAGTAATTAAAGACCTAAAGTTGTCCTTACATGCATGTCCCAGTTGTGATGTATTGCAAGACATTTCAGTCATAGACCTCCCTACTCATTTTCCATTCTCTTATCTACAGATTTCATTGCTAAGATAGGTGGGTACTTATTTGTTGATTGGTCCCACATACTATTTAGATCTAGATATGCCACTAAAGCAACCATCAAATTTCATCCCATAGAAAAGGATCATTTTGAACCTTACACTTCTAGTCCAATAAACATGAACTGCACATTGCATGATCAAAAGGAAGAGTGTTATATTCATGAACCTGCCAATCCTATAGAGGAGGTACCTGATTGTTTTTTAAAAGAATGGGGAAATGCTTTACTTTTTGACCCATTAGCTATTGTTGAAGTGGAGGAGACTGGTTTGGGAACCTACTGCATTCATGAAGAGAATGCTACTATCCCCAATCTCATAAAAACTCAAGAAGACTTAGGGGGATTGTGGCAGATGTTTTTTGATGGTTTTAGAAATAGGAATGGCACTGGTGTTGGTGTAATGCTAGTATCTCTGAGCAAGGATAAATATTACTTTTCTTTCAGGCTTCAATTTGGTTGCACTAACAATGTGGTTGAGTAAGAAGCACTCATCCAAGGTCTCCAACTTGCACAAAAAAGGAACATCAAATTGTTACAAGTTGTTGGTGACAATGAATTGGTTGTCCATCAAGTTAGAACTTAAAGCTCAACCAAGAACAATCTACTCAAATCCTACAAGAATAGGTTTTAAGATTTAATTGAGGGTTTTGAGGGTTTTAAAATCCAAACAACTCCAAGAAATCAAAATAAACATGTTGATAGACTTGCAACAGTTGGTGCTCAATTTGACATACTAGCACATATTAAAAGAAAAAAGCAGCAGCATATCATACTTGTGGCGAGCCCTATTGTTCTGAATAATCAAGATCACTAGAAAGTCTTTGAAAGTGACCAACAAATAGTGAATTTTTTGCAAGATGAGGCAGAATTTTCTAAAAGAAATCAGTCCAAGGTGCAAAATCAATATGGTGATCAGATTGTGCAGCTGAGTAGCAACAAGCTGTCAAATGGTCTTATCACCCTTGAAGGTATTTTCAACCTTGATAATCAGTTAAAGCAAAAAAGGATGAACTTAGCTACAAAGAAGGGTGACTTTAATCCAATTGAAATTTCAAAAGGCAAGTCTCTAACCTGGGAAAGGTATGAAAACCTAAAGGGTTTTGACCCAAGCCTTTCCCAACATAGTATTGAATTAGATCCTGATGCCAAACTTGTAAGGAAAAAATAAAGGCCTATAAATCCTAAGATTGAGCCTTTGATCAAAAAGGATTTTTCCAAATCGATTGAGGCTAGAATAATTTTTCCCATCAAGCACTCTCAATGGGTTGCAAATCTTGTTCCTGTCAAGAAAAAGAATGGGGAAAGAAGACACTGTGTAGATTTTAGGGATCTAAATAGAGCCTCCCTAAAATATCATTACCTTCTTCCCTCCATGGATCAGATTTTACAAAGATTCAGTGAGTCAGAAAGGTTTTCTTTCTTGGATGGTTACTCAAGCTATAGCCAAATTTTGGTCCAAGAATCTGATGAACATAAGACAACATTTACTACAAAGTGGGGCACCTATGCTTAGTGCAAAATGCCTTTTGGTCTAACCAAAGCAAGTGCCACTTTTCAGAGAGCCATGGATATGGAATTTCAAGGTGTGTTTAGATAGTTTGTTTTGATCTACTTGGATAATATCACAGTGTTTTCAAAGCATGCAAGTGACCATTTTAGTCACCTTGAGCAAGTATTTCAGAAATGTAGGGAATATGATATTTCCCTAAATCCAAATAAATGTGTCTTTGTCACTCATCAGGGTAAGCTTCTTGGGCACATTGTTTCAAAGGATGGCTTGGTCATTGATCCCACAAGAGTAAAATCTATTTGGCCATCCCACTTCCTAGTCACAAGAAAGGATTACAAATTTTCTTAGGCATAATTAAATTTTGAGGAGGTTCATTCCAAACCTCGCTACTTTGGTAAAGCTTCATACTTCTATTCTTGAGAAAAATATGGTCTTCAAGTGGACCAAAGAAGGTAAAGCTAGCTTTGAGGCTATCAAACAGGAAATTTCTCAAGCTCCTACCCTTGTCAATCCTAACTATGACAAGGATTTTACTCTTTATACCTTTGGAGGTGAAACAAGTATATCAGTTGTTCTAACTCAACTAAATAAAGAAAATTTGGAGCAGCCCTTTTCTTTCTTTAGTGAAGGGCTTAAATATTATGAGGTCAAGTATAGCTATACATTGAAAAGAAAGCTCTTGTTGTTGTTAGAGAATTGAAAAACTTTAGACATATGTTGTCTAATAACAAGATACAACTAATGGTTCCCCATGTCAGCATTAAAGAGTTCTTATTGAGCAGAGATCAATGAAAAAAGGGCTAGATGGATCACCAAGGTGATGAAGTATAATGTCGACATCAAGATCACCAAGTTAGTGAGAGGAAAAGGGTTGTGTGAACAACTTACCTCAACATTTGAGAGCCCTACAAAGGCTTCCCTTGTGCTACAGGAACAACAAGCACCAAATGCAGACATACAAGGTAGTTGGGTGCATGATATGACTACATTTTTACAGGAAGGTAGATATCCTTTGGATCTAAATAGGAACAAAAGGAGGACATTTCATATTACAGTCCATCCCCTATGTCATAGTGGATGGCAAACTCTTCATAAAGGATTTCAATGGAGTCCTATTAATATGCATAGAAGTAGACTAGGTCAGTAGAATGCTAAATAAATTCCATGATGGCTCTTTAGGTGGCCATTCCTCTGCAAGGACTATTGCTGCAAAGATTATGAGGGTTGGTTATTATTGGCCAACTCTATTCAATGATGCTCACAAATGGGTGAGAAATTGTAAAAAGTGTGCTTTCTTTTTTGGAAAGCAAAGGTTGGTCGTCCTCCCTCTTCACCTCATTCAAGTTGATCAGCCACTTACACAGTGGGGCTTGGATTTTATTGGCATGATAAATCCACCATCAAGTGCTAGTCATAAGTGGATTTTAACAGTCGCATATTACTTTAAAAGGTGGATAGAGGAAGTTAATTTGAAAGATCCCACTAATGCTTCAGTTTTAGAATTCCTTGATGGAATTATTACCAGATTTGGCACTCCTTCCACCATCATTTCAAATGATGACAAGGCTTTTACTAGTGCTCAAATCCTTGCTTGGGAAATGAGGCATGGAATTTACTTGAAGACCTCATCTAATTATTATCCTTAGGGAAATGGATTGGTTGATTCTTCAAATAAAAATCTCATTAGGATTATCAAAAGGACCATTGAGGACAACCAAAGGGTATGGCATAGCAAGTTGAAGATAGCCCTTTGGGTTGATAGAATTACTCATAAAAGAGCAATTGGTAATTCTCATTTCATGCTAGTTTATGGAAGGGAAGCAAGGTTACCATTATCATTGGAGTTTCCTTCCCTTGAGTTGGCACATCAATTGGAGTTAGAAGAAAATGATGTTATGATAGTAAGATTGGTTGAACTATTGAAACTGAAGGAGACAAGGAACAAATCTATGCAAGTCATAGAAACACATCAAGCATGGGTCAAAAGAAATTTTGACAAAAGGCAGTTCATATAGTGTTCCAAGAGGGAGATCTAGTGCTGAAATAGGATGTAGATAGAAATAAATCTAGAAGACATTCCAAGTTTTATGCCATTTGGAGTGGTCCATACATCATCACTAGCTGCAAGGCGGCCAATGCATTCCATCTTTCTAGGTTGGATGGTGAGATTCTCCCAATCTCAATAAATGGGATTCATCTCAAACCTTGGATGCACATCATTTATATCCAATCAGAGAGATGCTATGTGTCTGTCATGTTGAAACCCATGTTTATTTTGATGAATCCAGGTCTTTGAGGTTTTGAAACTCCTCAATTGTGTTTGATTAGGGTTTTGAATTGCATGTAGGGTTTAAACCCTCCTAAAACCCTAGTGCTTTTTCCTTGTCACTTTTTGTTCTATTCGCTCATTGACTTTTTGTACCCAGTCTCTGGTTGACTAAGTTACAACTTATTGTTAGAGTAAAGTAATTAATTAACTTTACTCTCCTCTTAAGATTTCACTTTATGCACATATATTAGTCATTTAATAATTAATATTAATTATTAAATGCACTCACTTTAGGGTTAGGTTTTCCTTTTGGTATTGATCTCTTTTTATAAGGATTGATCTCTTGTATTGTATTCACTTCTTGATTCATTTTTTTTCTCTGATAATACATCTTGCACTTTTTCAGAGCCAAAACCCTTGTTTTGTTCTCTCTCTTTCTCTGTGATAGGTTTCTTGCATGCAGGTGTTCTTTGGGTTCTGTGGATTTGTATTTCTCAAATCCTACACTTATGTCTTAGGTGGTCATGTTTTTATCGGCCTCTTTACCCATGTCTTCTGGTATTCTTGCCCAAGTCTTATTTACCTAGACACGTCTCATTTTTAAGTTATAACATTAAGCCATGTGCCTTATACCCTTTTAAGTTGTGCAGTTGGTGGTCGCTTTGACCAACGATGAGTGATGGGGGTTGAAGATCCACCGGTCATCACGCACATCATTCACATCATTGTTGTGATTGATTTCGCCTATGTGCTTTTTACAATTTTCTTGTTTGCTACATCAGGTGACGAGGAATTTTCAAAGAGACAGTCTTAGGGGTCTCTCCAACACACCGATGTCATTTCATTCAACGGTTCAAATTTGAAGGCAAAGATCCAACGATCATCATGGGCGTTCTATGCATCACGGTTATGATCCAAAGGTAATGAAAGCCTTTACGCAATGAGCGATGTAAGGGAAGAGGTAGAATATTCTATGTCAGGTGTCATCATATTGCTATCCTCCTTCGCATCACATTTATGTTTTTGAGCTGAGAGGTCCTTAAGTGTGATGAGTGATGATCAAGCAACTAAGGGCCCAGATTTAAAGATGGTGGTCAAATGGTCATTGCTAGCTTCTAATGCATCACAATTTTAAACATAAGAGTTGAAGACCTTTGCATGATGGGAAATGGAAAGTGTATGACATCAATGTGGACAAGGGATAGTGGGTAGGTGACAGGTGTCTTGGTGGGCCCAAGGTTTTGTTTTCCTTTATATGGTTTCAATGGCTCAGATTCAATGGAGAAGATCTAACGGCCATCACGTGTATCATTCACATTGTTGTTTGATTGATGTCGCCCAAGTGGTTTGCACAATGTGTGATGGGTGAGGATGAGAGTTATGTTGTTCCTTAGTGCATTGTTGTTTCATCTTGAAAGGCTCAAGTCAGATACACGATGCGCGATGAATGGCCTTGATTCGAAGGCAAGCATCTGACAGTCATCATGAGGGTTCTTCACATCATGGTTTGGAAACATAAAGCATGGATCCTTTAGGTGATGAGTAATAAAGGAATATTTGGAGAACATGTGGCAGGATATCGTGTGCATCATTCAAATCACTGTTGTGAATGATTCTGCCTAGGTGCTTCTTGCGGTAATGCGAAACACATCCTAAGTAACAGGTGGTAGACTTTCATTGCATCACTGGCCTCAAAAATAAATCATGGATTGATCTCTTGTTCTCTTGAAGGAATGAGCGATGTATTGAAGGTACATGATAGTCACTCATCATGATTCTCATGTGATCAATGGTTGCATTTTAAAGTTTCATTAGGAATCTGATCTCAGCCATCCATCTCCAATCCAATGGTCAGCATTCAAACTTCAACAGTCAATCGCTCCTATTCACAGAAGATTTGCAGAAGTTATTGTTCAGCGACATTCCTAGCTACCAAATCAAATCTAATCAACTATGGCCCAATTTTTTATGCCTTTTCAATGCTACTTTTTAGAATTGGACGGTGTCATTACTCCTTGATGTGTTGTAGTGACCAAATCTCTCCTGTTAGGGTATGTTGGTTTGATATTTTGTTGCAAAATTCACAGGAACCCATCCCTGCATTCATGTGAGTCATCACTTTGTGGCTTGTTCAAGTTGTCAGAGCCTTTATGGCTAGTTACATTGCTCTATAATGGGAGCAATTCAGATCATTTTTTATCTGATCGAATTCATCTTCCCACAAACCCTAGTTAAGTTAGGGTTAGGGTTTTGAATTCAATCCTTAGTTATGCCTAAACTATAAAGGCATTGTTTGTATCTTTTTGAAGGATTCATCCTTTGGCTTCTCTAGGGTTTTTTGTTGCAAACACTACCTTTTTTGCATTCTTCCATTGTAAAGTTTGCTTCTAATCTTTTATGTTAATAATTTTCAACTATTATCACTGTTACCTCTTACATGTTTGAGTAAAATTATTTTTACCTTTGTGTCTGAGTATGTTTTTAGCTGATTTATTGATGTATTAGGTTGTTTAGAAGTAGGAAGAAACACATTTCTATCTTGGTCCATCACCTTCATTTCATTTCATGTTCTCCTTCTATCCCTTTTCCTTCGCGATTTGTTATATTAGAGTAGTGATAGGTTTTCATTGTGATGGGTTAAACCAACATAATTGCACTTAGTTTAGAAGAGGAAGTCGATGTTCTCTACAAACTTGACCTCAATTTACAA
The DNA here is from genome assembly GCA_007258455.2 of Sequoia sempervirens. NCBI lineage: Eukaryota > Viridiplantae > Streptophyta > Pinopsida > Cupressales > Cupressaceae > Sequoia > Sequoia sempervirens. The sequence goes on from VDFB02267874.1 coordinate 15,778, forward strand.
GGTCCCACACCTTGAGGTCATTTCCATTGTGTCATTAGAACACTAAACTCTTGTTCAATAGGGTGCAATTTATGTGACAACAACTATCAATGAGGAATCTCCTTTGATGACTAGATTCTTTATCTTTAGATCCTGGCACAACTTCAAGCCAAGAATCACAGCTTGCATTTTTTCCATAATATTTGTTCCTTTCGGGAGAGGCACAACCACTTTTCCCATGACCCTACTATTCTCGTCTCTCACAATACATCTAGCACTTGAAATTCTCAGGTTTCCTCAGGAAGCCCCGTCGAAGTTGAGCTTATGCCAGCCCATCTCTGAGGGAGACCATTGAATGTTTTTCCTCATTTCTTGTGTTTTTAAGCCTCCTTCACCGATGAAAGAAGGAACCACCAAACTGTGCAGACTACAACACATCCTTACATCCCATTCAAAAAATGTACTCTTCCTAGAATCCGCATCCCTTATCCTGGAGTTGACTAGCTCTACTAAGCATGCTTCAATCTTATTATGTAGAGATTGTGGGGGCATCTCTTTATTCTGAAAAATGTGCTTATTCCTTTCTTTCCAAACTTCCTGAATAAGCATTGAGGGACTAGCAATCCATAAACCACTATACACCGCTTGTTTGTGCAAAATTGGCGATCTCATGAGTACATCTAGAAGCTTGTTCTGCAAAGTAGTATGCCAATGCAATTTAGTGATCAATCATTGCCAACAACTTTGAGTGTAGGGGAAGTTTAGAAAGAGGTGATCACTAGTATCCTCATCTTGTTTACATAAACTACATCTGGAGGGGCCTTGAAACCCCATTTGACAAACCTATCCATTGTGAGCACCCGCCCCTGGGATGCAACCCAAGTGAAGATATTGGCCTTTGGCAAACACATCTTGTTCCAATAAAGGTTGCTAGGGAGCTTCACTTCCCCATAGTGTTGTGCAGAGAGTATTTTGTATCCTTCTTTCACATTGTATTCTCCATTTGGAGAGGCACGCCACCTTAAGATGTCCTGACCCTCCCTCAAACAAATACTGCGATTAGCCAGCATACCTTCATAAGCTTCTTCTTCGCTAGGCTCAAGCCTGAGTCATCTCACACTTTTCCACTGATACTTGGTACTGTCCTCCTTTGATGTGACTACCATGTAGTCACTTACCTTATCCCCCCATACCCACTTAGTTACAGTCCTTACATTCCCTAGCTCGACTTTGTCCACCAATTTGGGGAATCCTTCCCATGAGTCTTCCCAAAAGGAAGCAACGTTGCCCTCCCTGATTTTCTAAGTCAAATAATCCACCACCAGATCCCTGCAACTACAGATGAAGTTCCAAATTCTAGACCTGTGGGGAAGAAATCTAGAGGTGAAAATGATATTCTCTTCCACATCCAAATATTTTTCCCTTAGGATATTTTCCCATTTGAGATAATTTTTGGTGTGGAGAGCCCAAACCAACTTTTCTCCCAACATTTTGTCTTGGTAGAGTAAGTTCTTCAAACCAGCCCCATGTCTCTCTTTTCCTTCACAAACCTTCTCCCATTTAACCAGGGAATATTTGTGTTGATTCAAATTTCCTTGCCAAAAAAATATTCATTTTTCTGTTTAATTCTTTGCTCGCCCCCTTTGACAGAGGAAGACACAATGATAAATAGGTCGGCAAAGTAGAGATCATTGATTTAATTTTTGTGAGATGCCCAATCCAGCACAACCATCTACATTTCCAGGAGACCATCTTATCCGCTACCTTCTCCACAATGGTATCCCAGAGTTTTCTTGATTACACCCCTTTGGAAAAAGGGAGCCCAAGGTACTTGCAAGGAAGTTTACCTCTTTTGAATTTTAGGATTCTCATGCTCTAATTCTCCCTCCAGGAAGGGGTATCAAAGAAGAATACTTTGGATTTCTCTAAGCTAACCACTTAACCAAGAGCTAAAGAGTATTTTTCCAAAATTTACTTAAAGCACCTAGCCTCCCTCTCTTGAGCATTACCGAACAGCATGGTGTCATCAACAAACTGTTGGTATGTGACAACAGGCATCCCACTTGTGATTTGCACCCCATCCACCTTTCCACTATGCCATGCTCTTGAAATAAATCTACCAAGGGCCTCTACCATTATAATGAACAAAAAGGGGGAAATGGGGTCCCCTTGTCGTAGCCCTTGTGAGACATTGAAGAAACCCTCAGGAGATCCATTCAGAAGTATAGAGAATTTTGGGCATGGTATCCGCCCAAAAATCCAGTTCAACCATTCCTTGTTAAAATGAAAGGCTTCCAAAATCTTAAAAAGAAATTGTCAATTAACCTTGTCATATGCCTTTAAAATGTGAAGCTTAATCAGCACGACTTGCTTTTTCATTGTTTGTATGGAGTGAATTGCTTCCTAAGTAATAATCACTCCATCAAGGATTGATCTATTGGGCACGAAACCAATTTTTTCTTTTGAAATGATGTCTGGTAAGATTTTCTTTATCCTATTTGCCACTACTTTGGCAAGGATCTTATAAATAGTATTGCACAAGGTGATTGTCCTATATTCTTCGAGAGACTAAGGCTTTTCCTTTTTTGGGATTAAAGCTATGAAATTTTTGTTAATATCTTTAAGCACCCTGCCCAAACTTCTATAATCTTCAATTACCTCTTGCATCCTTGCCCACAATGCCCCAACACTTCTAGAAAAATCTTGCAGGGAAACCATCTGGGCTCGAAGCCTTCTCTGGGTGAAGTTCAAAGAGTGCCTCTTTGACTTCTTGCTCTGAAAATTTGTTGTTCAACATAATGTTTTGTGCTTGCATGACCATTTTGGGGATGCATTCTAAAATTTTCCATTGCACTCCAAGGTTAGACCTAGACCGGTCATTCAAAAGATTATTGTAGAAGTCAATCATGGCAATCTTCACATCCTTGATTTTGTCTAGAACCCTTCCATCACTAGCTTTAGTGCTTGTTATTCTATTGATCTCCCTACAAATCTTGGTCGAGTTATGGAAGAAATTTTTATTCTTGTCTCTTGCAATGAGACATAATTCTCTATATTTTTGTCTCTAAAAAATTTCTTCTTTTTCCAAGACTTCATTCATTTTTTGTAACAAATCCTTCTCTTCCATGAAGTGGTGATTGTCCATCCTGGTTTTTATTACATTTTTTGATAATTCCACAAGAGCCTCCTCTATTTTTCTTTTTTCCTCAAATATATTTTTGAAGCATACTTTATTCCAATGCCTCATATTTTTTTTTATTACTTTTAGTTTGGTGACAATGTTAAACATCTTTGAACCCTCGGGTTTGCGTTCCTCCCACTAGCACTTTATGAGATGAAGAAAGTTTGGATCCCTATACCACATGTTTTCAAACTTGAATGGACATCTTGTCGAGCCCCTCTCCTCTACAATTTCCAAGGTAATAAGGAAGTGGTCTGACCCCAAACCTAAGAGGATCTTGCTCTCCAAGGTGAATGGAAAGAGACTTGGATCGCCTTTGAACAAGAATCTGTCTATTTTTTTTTCTTATGCTACATAACCCACTCCTCCTATTTGTCCAAGTGTACTGGTCATTTCCTATTTGCACATCTATCAACATAGTTCTTTCTACAAAGAGTTCAAAATCTATCTAAGACTGTAGCTTTCTTGTCACACCTTTTTTTTTATATTTTTAAAATTGTATTGAATTCCCCACCCAACACGTAGTAATCAAAAGTTGGGTTTCCACAAATATTACCCAATTCATTCCAGACTTGCCTCTTTTGAATGCAATTATTATGCCCCTATACATTAACCAGTAGAAAACTTAGATTAGAGGAAAAACTTCTTACCTTACAAGTGATCCAAAATATGCTTGCAACAACCTCCTCAACAAGGACATTTTGTGGTTTCCAAAGGATCAAAATCCCACCTACAGGCCCCTCCACATTGCCCCCCACCGATCTCCATAGTTTATCTTCTTGCCAAAGTTATTCATTTCCTATTCTCCAAACTTGGTTTCTTGCAACAGGAAAATGTCCACCTACATTGATTCCACCTTATGCCTTATTAGGCATCATTTGTTAGGGGCATTTAAGCCCCTAATATTAAAAAGTCATGATTTTCATGGTTGTTCAGGAAGGGAATCGCCCTTCCCTACTTTCAACATCTCATTTATCTTCAATTGTCTGTTTGTTTCTCTATCCCATTTGAGCTTTTACTGGTTAAGGATTCTCCCCTTCCTCTTACGTTCCCCATAGTCAAGAGAAAATTTAAGAGTATCCTTCTATCCAATTCCTAAATTCCCATGCTCCCCCTGCTCCCGCAGCGATGCTCTTTGTCTCTTGCATGATTTATGAACCAAGACCACTTCCTCTTGATTAGAACCAGCATTATCAAGAGGCGGCCCATTGATCCAATCCTCAAACAAATCATCATCACCAATGTTGAGTGATCCACTCTTGGCAGCCTTGGCCAATTCAACCAGTTTTGTTCCCACCTCCATAAGAGAGTTGAGGTCCTCTTCTCTAACCTTGTTTCCTAGGAATTCAATGGCTTCTGCCACTTTCTGCTCAATCTCCCACTTTTGATCTTCTAGCACCCCTTGTTTCTCTAGCATTCTCCCAACCTAATAACATCTTTTGGCTCTACCGCTCTTTCTTCAGGTACCGAAATTGACGGCCCCTTCATTGTTGGCTCCTCTGGGATGCCATCCATGCCACCTTCATTCTAGACAGGGGATGTGGGTTCCTAATTTCCTATTAAGGGTTGTTGGTACCAACTTAGAGTCCTTACCAAAGCATTGTTGGGATATGGATAAAATGTCAACATTTGCACCCAAATCCCTCACTCCGTGAAGATTTCAATTTCCCACCAAGTTTGACTATTTGGTTTGCTCTCTACATAAATTCTCATGTAGGTACTAATACCATCTGAATCTAACCATTCATTTGTGCACATATATTTTCCCAATTGATTTCCAATATCTTCCACGATTCTCGGGGCCCAAAATTCCAAAGGGAGATTTAGAAATTTAGACCAGTCCTAGATCCTATCCATTCTGCGATGGCATGGGTCCAATCCTATCCTCCATCTGCATATATAGAAACCACAACCATCCATGATCCAAATTTTGTTTTCAATTTCCTCCCTAATGCTCTCCGTGGGGCAGATTACCACAAAATAGCCCTACGTCAAGGCTTTAAACTCCAAATCATCCCCCCACTTTTTGCGCCACCACCTCATGAAGCTATCCCAATTGAGTCTCATTCCATGCCACCTGACTAAAAGCCCCAATCTCTCTAGCCAATCCTTCTTCGCCTAGATTTTAATTGAGCTCATTACCATGGTTCCCCTTCGACCATTGTTTGGCCTACTGCCAGTTCCACCAATGCTCCTGGATTCCTCCGACCGCATTCTGCTTGTCGGAGGGCAAGCATTTTGCACTTTACCCCTGCCCCCTGGATCCATTTCATGGTGATGATCTCCTTTGAAATTTTGCATAGTGGGTCTTGTCCCCATGTTTGTGTTGGTCCTTCTGTTATCTCCACGCTGATGCCCATGATTCCTGAATTTGTTCTGCCATTGCTACCCCCGTCTGCCATTCCACCCATTGGAGCAATGCCGAAAATTTGAATTCCACCAACCATTATGTTGGTTTCAAGGTTCTTGTGTGCACGATTTCTTAGATGTTCTAGGGTAACTTCCTTTTCTGCCTCATGCGCCCAATTGATCTGATTGTTGCTTTCACCCTTCGCCTCTTCATGTGACTTCTTAGTCACCTCCTAACCTTCATGACCTTCGCTAAGGATCTCCAGACCTGCCAATTTTCACTCCCGCTCTACTTCCACTCATGCCATCCCTTAAGGACTATTAGACAATGTCTCTAATTTATATGTATTTGATACTGATAAATATATTTTAGAATTTATTAAAAAAATTGGTATTTTTGAGGTATCAATTATAGATGAAGATGACAGAGAATATATTGAGTTAGATGAAGAAGGAACTATAAATTTAAAAAAATGGGATACCTAAAGGGATGATAGCATTAGAAAGAATTTTTTATTTGGATAAGATTGGTAAAGAAAAGGTTGTTCTAAATTTTAAATGTGGGGATTATGAACCTTTCAATTTGGGGACATAAAGTGAAGTTAAAATATTTTATTAAAGAAGGCTTGTATGGTAAGAGAAAATAAATGGATAGCTAAAGCCCTCAAATATTATTTATATTATTTTATGGAGTTATGAAAAAAAGAAAATGACACATCGACCATGACTCATACTATCCCATTAAAACCTAACACCAAACCTTTTATATAAAAACAAACACCTATCAACCCCTTACTAGAATCATTAATATTGAAAGAAGTGTAGAAAATAATTTCTACTTATAGCATTTTTTAGTAAGGCATTCAACGTGAGTAGCCAATTTGATCCCTTTGTGTAATAAAAATGGTGAAATAAAATTATGTGTTGATTTCAAGAATTTGAATAGGGATTTAGAAAAGGATAATTATTCTTTAAAAAATATTGATGAAGTATTATATATAGTGAATGGGTCCCAAATGATTTCCTTCTTAGATGGATACATAGGATACAATTAGGTACTTGTGAAATATGATAATATAATTAAATTGCTTTCACCATTAATCGGGGACATTTTATTACAAAAGGATGCCCTTTGGTTTAACCAACATTAGGGAAAAGTTTAGCTAGCTATGTATATTTCCTTCAAAGAATTTATTGGTAAATGCATAATCATTTATGTGGATGATATGACATTTTTCTCAAAGAAAAGAGGAGACCATATTTGCAATTTAAGGAAAGTGTTAAAGAAGTGCAAGGATTATAGAATCTCCTTGAACCTAAAGGAGTTCATTTTTGGGGGGTGATAGAAAATAATATTATAGGCCCTATCATTTCAAAGAAGGGTATAACCATTAATATATAAAGAACAAATGTTATTTTAAAAAATTCCACTACTTGCTAGCAAGAAGGAATTGAAGTTATTTTTGGTAAGATGAATGTTGTTCGTAAATTTATTATTGGATTTACAAAAATTATTAGATCTCTAAATGATCTACATAAAAAATAATCTAATACTGATTAGATCTCAGAGGCTTAGGTAGAATTCAACATAATTAAAGAGTCAATTTTTAATTCCCCTATGTTAACCAACCCAAATTATTCATGACCTTTTTATATTTATTCCTTCACTTACGAATATTCATGTGTTGTCGTGTCAACATAGAAAGCGGAAGGAAATATGAAAAAATAACTTATTTTATGGGTGAACACTTAAAATATGTATAATTAAAGTACTCATACAATGAAAAATATGCTTATACACTAGAAAAAGCACTTAAGAAGTTTAAACATTATACCTAGAGGAGCAAGGTGTTTTCCATAATGCTTAATCAAATAGTGAAGATAGCGTTGATGCAAAATGAGGGGAAAAATAAAAGGTAAAAGGATGACCACTTTGCAAGAGTTTGACTTATATGTTTAACCAATGAAGTTATCTAAAGGATAGGGATTGAGTAAATCTATAGTGGAGGTGGATTAATAGATAGTCTACCAAAAATATATAGTTAATACATTCACAAATGATGAGTTGTATGTAGACTTGGAATATTATCTTCTACACATGTGTCTTAATCATTTGGATTCCACCCAAAGAAGAACCTTGTGTCTAAATGAAAATCAGGTCATGAACAAATCAAGTGTTAGGAAAATAATCTGAAAGGGATATATCTAAGGTGCTTGAATAAGGATGAGTCAAGTTAAGTTTTGACAACATTTCATGGGAAGTTTTATAATAGTCATGGTTCTAGGGTGCTATAGCACATCATATTATTAATCCTAGATATTATTGGACACATGTTTTCAAAGATGTACATGCACATGCCAAAAAGTACCACATCTATCAAACCATCTCATAGAGAAACAAATTCCACTATGTCCCTAAAACCAATCATTAAAGTTTGTCCATTTTCTTAATGGAGCATTGATTTTATCGGTACAATTAACCTGTGTTCTTCTTTAGGTCACATGTTCAAACTTATAGAAATAAACTACTAAATGCAATGGATGGAGGCTCAAGAATTCAAGAATTATAGCATAGACATTATCATCAAGTTCCTTGAGGAGCACCTCATAGCTAGGTTTGGAATGCCTATGGTCCTAGAATGTGACAAACGCCTACATTTTATTCTTTCCAACTTACTAAATGGGTGTATGATCACAAGGTAATACTCAAGTATTTTTTTCAAGTATTATTGTCAAAGAAATTGGGTATTTGAATCTACAAATAGGAATTTGATTGATGTTATTAATAAAATGTTGGATACAAGTCCTAGGGATTGGCACACAACTAAAATTTTCTTTATGGGTTGATAGGATTAGAATCAAGACTACCTATTAAACCTTAGGACCCTAACTCTACAATGTATAAAATGCTATGTGAATATTTATGATAATATAGAGGCTAAACTTATTACAACTAGAAGGAAAGAGAATTGCAGCCATAGAAAACTTCATCAAACACAAGGGTGAAAAAGCTAAGGTTTGGGATTTTTTAGTTATTTATTTAGTCCTAATGTGTGATAAAGCTCATGAAAATAAAGGATGAAATGCTAAATTTGATATATTATGGTTAAACCCTTTCCATATTTTTGATATTATTGGAGAGAAATACTTTTGGGTTGTGCACCCTAAATAGTGAGGTTGTCCCATTGGCCATCAATGGGAAATTCCTTGAGCATTAATTTTTATCCTAGAGGAGTAAAATACCCTGCTCCCCATTTTATGTATATATATTTATTTCTTTTCTTCTTTTTTTTACTATTTATCTCTAATTTTTTTGTGTGACTAAGTTTTTATTTTTCTTTCTTGAGTTTGTCTTGTCCTTTCGTTAGTTTTTTTGTCCTTTTTGTCAAGACTTAGCCTAATAGGGTAATTTGTTTCTTAATTCCCACCTCTTCTGTGTGTTTTGACCCATCTACCTATTATTGATAACCAATATAATAAATTGGGCTAGTTGGATCCCCTATGTTGAAAGTTTTCTAAGGGAATTTATTTAAAGTGTTTTGATACTAAAATCCTTAGTAACATTGTTTGGGGTACTTGTGGTCAATTCCTTTGTAATATGGCCCTTATCTAGGTGATTTTAGGCCCTTTAAATTTTTTAGACATTTTAGGGACATTACAACCTACCCCTAGTTTCTTGGTTCCTTTGATCCCTCAAATCCTTGAAAAATTCTAACATGTTTCAACTTGCGTTTAATGTTTCTAGGGGTCATATTATGAATTTTTAGTTTAATTTATTCATTATGGGGGTGGTTTTGTTGGAAGTCTTGGTTTATGCATGTGTGTTTTGTGTTTGGAAGGATCTTTGTCTCTCTCTCCCTAGGGTTTCAAGTTTTGAGAAACTTTGGCACCTTCAAACTTGGTGTTATAGTTCATATTCCCTATGGAAACCTTTGTCTCTCTCCCTATGTCTTATCCCCTTAATTCCAATTTTTTGACTATTGTGAAACCTCAAAACCCTCGAACCCTTTTGCCTCATTATCCCTAAGTTTTTACCCCCCATATAACTAAAATCCTCAGTACCTCCATGTCCCCATTCTCTCCCCTTTCCTTGATCCCTTTCCTAGACCCTAAATTTTTGGGGGTTCTAGGAACATTTTCACTTTGTGCAAAGGTTCAAGCTTACCCCAAAACCCTTTTCTCCCAATTCCTATTCCTTTCCTAGCTTGGAGCCCTAATGTCCATCCCATTTGGACTTTAGGATTTCAAGGGAACTTGTCACCCTTGCACATCCTACATTATTTTGAACTCCCTATATGGCCTTCTCTTGAACCTTTTAGTTCCCAACCCCAATTCGTTCTTGGCCCTGATTCCCCAACAATCTTTCCTTCCTCAAACTTTAAATTTTTTGGGGAACCTTGCACATTTTCACTTCATCCATTGTTTCATACCCAACCTCCAAACCCCACTAATATCCTATACTTTCACTAGTAGAATTTGGAAAATAAATGACTACATGACTAAAACTTTTAGTCACGACAACTAAAATGACTAAATTCTACTCATTTATTTGCAACACAGCTATAAATGACTAAATAAATGACTAGTTTTTTGCATCAAACTTTGTTTTTTGAGAGAAAATCTTCCTAGCCATCAATTTAGGCTTTAACTAACACCTATGCATACAAATACACACACACACACACACACACACATATAAATGTATGTATGTATATATATGTGTGTGTGTGTGTATATATACACACACATATATTGAGATATTGAGTAGTAATCAAAGGGCTTTCCCAATGGAGGAATCTCCTGCTCATAGTGCTTCAAGGTATGGGTCTAGAATGTGGCCAAATCTATCCTTCTATCAGACAGCTCCCCACCTGGAAGTATGTCTTGACGATTTTGAGCTTTTTGTTGTGGATCGTCTCAGAGGTAAGCAAATCATTCTTAATTTTTTTAGGGTATTTGAAAATTTTGATGTTGGGTGTTTTCGTGAAGTACTATTTGGCTATTTGGATTTTATAATGTTGGTTGTTCTATTACTAGATATCTAGGTATATTTAAAAATGGATGCTCAATATTTTTTTTCTTGACCGTTTGGGTATTTCGATGTTAGGTTTTCACTATAAATGGGTATTTTAAAAAATGGTACTAGATATTTTTCGCTATCAAGATAATGTTTTTTTTCTGAGAAACAAATGAAGTCTCAACCTTTTCTAATATTACACACAGTTTTCTAAATTTTGATTTTATTATCATTTTTCCCGAGCATTAAAAAAAATGGTTCAGTGAATCCTTTGTTATTAAGTATCTTGGTATTTAAAAAAAGGATGTTGGGTGTTTTCTTTATATGGGTATTTAAAAAAACCACTATTAGGTATTTTTTTATTGTTGAGTTATGATTTGTGTTTCTATAGAGGCCTAGGGTTTGTACCCCATTCATGCTCTTACCAATGCGTCTATTGGTATTAAAAAATAACTTTAACTGTTGGGTCAAAAAATTAGTTGTCTTGACAGGGTGTGGTATGATCTTGGATTGTATCCTAGAGTGTGTGGGAAGCTTGTGTTTAATCATTAAGGTATGTAACCTGGTCAGGGAAATGTATCCTAAATAGCATGGGTTTGCTTTAATATTTCCCATAATGGTTATTAGCAAATCACATTATTATAGCTTGTGGTAACCCAAGATTGCATTCAAGTATGTAACAAACTTGGTCTATAGTTTAAGTTGTACACTTTTAAGTAACATTCATAAGGTTTAGAAAATCTTGATCATTCTCTAGAATAGCCCATTAAACATGGGTTGTGCTTGAATACACTACATAATTGATATAACACAACCACTTTGCATATCAGCCAGAGTTATAGTCTCTTTATTGCAACAAGAGGTAATCACTCTTGGATCATGCTATCATTACATTGTAGCCTGTTAAACTTGAGTCAACCTGAATGCACCCAATGATGATTGACACCTAATTGTGATGACAATGATTAATTTGTACATGAATTGTGCCCATATGAGTTCCTCCATTTCTATCACAACATAGCCACATTAAAATTGGGTCACACATGAATGCATCTTGTATTTTTTATAGCACAACTATGCCACATGACCAATAGAGTTATGGATCACATAATTGTAGTCATAAGAATTTGTTCCTCGATTGTGCTCTTATGGTGATTCCATTATCGTTACAACATAACCCATTGGACTTATATTGCCCAAGTCCTTACATTGCTTATTTTCTCTTTGGATGGATGGCAATTCAATGACAGAGATTTGTATGCAGGTCATGCTCATATAAGTGCCTTCATCGCCATTACACAATAGTACATTGGAATTTCCTTTCTTGAACTTTTACTTCATTTTTATTATTAGGGTTTCTTAGTGATTATTCCATTTCCACGTGGCATATTGATAAAAGAAACCAAGAAAAAAGTCATTCTATTTTTAGTTAACTCATGCTAACATACTTTTGGAATGAATGTTTGGCTGCATTACTTCAAGTGTGAAGAATTTTGTTTTATGCTTATAATGCATTTATTGAGAGCTATAGTAGAAAGCTTCTTATGCCAAAACCCATCCTGTAAACTTGCTTTAAGCTACATTTGGGAGGCTTCATGGATTTTTTGTGATTTATGCAACTTTTATTTTGATAGTAAATGACATCGGATTCTTTTTGAAACTGAAATAATTTATTAATTATGGTTTTATGATGACTAAATGTTTTATTTATAAGGGGTTAATATGTGGCATTTTTATGTGCAAGAAGAATAGATTGTGATGCAAAATTTGGGTACGGAAGGTTCAGGAAAACTTGGATTGCTATCAGTGACATAACTAGGTTGGAGAGTACCTTGAGCCAATTTGAAACACTTCTGGGTGTTTTCGCTCAAAAGAAGAACCTGAGTATAGGAATACAAACGTCAATGGACTAAAACATTAGTTTTTGCCTGATTACATCTTAAGATTCATTTGATTACTCTGGATTCCCAGTTGATCGCTCTAAATATCCGACATAAAGTTTCTATTTTCTAAAGATAAAATCATAAATCTATTGGTCCAATTTTAGATCCAATTTGAGGTTGTGAATATCGGACAAAGGAATTTCCTACATTCTAAAGATAAAATCATAAATCTGTTGGTCCAATTTGAGATCCAATTTGAGGTTGTGAAGCTCCGACGGAGAAATTTCTTACATTCTAAAGATAAAATCATAAATCTGCTTGGTCCAATTTGAGGTCCAATTGTAAGAATTTGTCTTTTTAATTATACTTTCTAACATTTGGCTTGATACAAATTGTTACTTCAAAATTATGGTATCGCTTTTCTTCTAATGTTGTCAACCCTCATTTTAGGGAAGAGCTCTGAAGATGGTTCCTTCAGATGGAGACTACACTTTTCCGCTATACATTTCATCTAGAAACACCAAAAGCTCAAGTACTATCATACTCAGAGCAAAACTAGGAGTCATGCAATAACGAGATACCCATTTTTGGAGCTTTGGTTAAGAATTTAAAATGTTTGGCTATGTGCATAGAGAATGTTCATGGAGTGCAAACTTCCTTACAAAGCAATTACCACAACAAAGTTTGAGGTGAATTGCACCTACTATTTTATGTTGATATGGATATGTTCTAACCTATAGTTAATTATTGTAGCATAATAGATAGGCTAAATAGTTGTTCATATACCAGTATTTCTAATTCAAAATTGTTATACCTTAGTCTAGGAGAAAATCATAGGGGGAGTCTATACATAAGACATCATTGTTTCAAATTCAAAATTGTTGGTTCTTTCACAATTCTTTGCTTCATTTATTTGATCTAAGATAGCTTGTTGTATAGAAGATTCTTTCAAAATCATAGTAAAATCCTTTATTTCAGAAAGACAGTTCAGAATCTTCCCATCATAACAATGAATAAAAGCATTAGTCATTAACCTGAACTTTGCAAGATTTTCATCAAATTTTACTTTTCCACTCTCTTTTCCATTCTGAATTTTATTCCCAATTTCATCCATGAAGAACTTCCTCAACCTGTAGATCCTGTTGTTAGCCATAACTTTACGAGGTGTTCATGATAGCTTTGATTTTAACCCAAGAAACAATTGACAAAATTCGGCCTTACTAGATAGAATGTGTTGAAAATCTCTTTGAAGTTATTCTGGAAAAGACTTCTTGAGAGTTTAATCTTTTTGCATGAATTTCATAGCCTTGATCATCTATTTCGAGCTTGATGACCTTCATCAAGAACAAGCAAACTTGGGCTCTCTAAAAGTAGTTTTTCAATATGCTTATCCTCTTCAAGAAGGCTCACATTTGTCTCACAAGTTAGGTATACAAAAATATTGTAGCCAATAACAAGCACACTTTTTCTTCTATGCCACCCACTTGTGAGAAAAATGTAAGCCTTCATGAAGAGACTAAGCATATTGGAAAACTACTTTTAGAGAGCACAAGTCTTCTCGTTCTTGATGAAGGTCATCAAGCTCGAAATAGCCAATCAAAGATATGGAATTCATGCAAAAAGGTTAATTCAAATCTATGCATTATACTCTTAGGAACTCTTTTCCAGAATAACTTCAAAGAGCTTTTCAACACATTATATCTAGTAAGGTTGAATTTTTTCAATTGTTGCTCGAGTAAAAACTCGAAGCTATCCTCAACACCAAGTAAATTTATGGCTAACAACAAGATCTACAGGCTAAGGAAGTTCTTCATGGATGAAATTGAGAATAAAATTCAGAATGGAAAAGAGAGTGAAAAAGTAGAATTTGATGAAACTCTTGCAAAGTTCAGGTTAATGAATGATGCTTTTGTCCATTGTTATGATGGGAATATTTTGAATAGTCTTCCCAGAGTAAAGGATTTTACTATGATTTTGAGAGCATCTTCTATAGAGCAAGCTATCTTAGATCAAATAAATGAAGCAAACAATTATGAAGGAGCCAACAATTTTGAATTTGAAACAATGGTGTCTTATGTATAGACTACCCTTGTGATTTGCTACTAGAATAAGGTATAGCAATTTTGAATTTGAAACAATGATATATGAACAACTATTTAGCTTATCTATTATGCTATAAAAATTAACTACAAGTTAGAACATACCCATATCAGCATAAAATAGCAGGTGCAATTCACTTCAAAATTTGTTGTGGTAATTTCTTTGTAAGGAATTTTGCATTCCATGAACATTGTCTATGCACATAGCCAAACATTTTAAGTTATTAACCAAAGCTCCAAAAATGGGTATCTCATTATTGCATGACTCCTAGTTTTGCTATGAGTATGATAGTACCTGAGCTTTCAGTGTTTCTAGATGAAATCTATAGCGGAAAAGTGTAGTCTCCATTTGAAGGAACCATCTTCAGAGCTCTTCCCTAAAACGAGGGTTGACAACATTAGAAGATATTATGTTGCCTACACAATGTTTTCTTAGTCACAATTACAATGCTCCTTCATTTGAAGATATTATGTTGCTTAGATAGTAATGTTTCAGTGAATTCATATTTTGTCTTGCAAACATCTTGTTGCGCTTGTAGAATTTTGTTGTGCATAATATGTAGTCAAGATGCCTTCAAATGGAGCTCTTTTACAGAGGTAGTAGGATAACAATGTCAATAAAGTATCAGTGTTAGTGAGAGGTAGGAAAGTAGATACGTTGAGAATGGAAGGTATAATATTCTAACAGTAAAAGAATCATTTATCTGCTCAGATCTTAACACAAGTTTCCCTGGTACATAAGATAACGTATAATGTACTCTATTCCACGATATCCACCTAATTCCATACCACCCAGAGAATCAATGACTGAGAGTCTATGTGCCCTATATTTTGCAGCCCAAATGTGTCTTTATAATGGTTTTCCACAATTAGGAAGAAGGTATGTCATAAAATGTTTGTGCCCACCCAACACTAAGCCTTACAAAAGAATGTATGCACCTATGCAAAATACCATAAGCTGCTTCAAAATACACCGTGTCATCTTTATGATTATATACACAGCATCTTTTTTTCCACAGTTTCAAAATACACATTTATGATAATATTCACACAACAAGAACCTTGAAAGGATGAAAACCTTGCTCTCATTCTTCCTCGGTCAATCCTCAAGAGCCTGTATCAGTATTTGTGGGCTCTTTACAATAGCTTATCCACTGATGAGAAGGCTCCCCTCATTTTCTAATGGAATAAATTGTCATATTCTCTACTTGAATGTGTAATGTGATGTAGCGCGTTCAATTTCACAAGGCACAATTTGAGAGAAGAATTTTGAGACTTGATATCCATAGAATCCAACTTCTTGCAACACAAAATGTAGAAGGTCAACATCCCAACCAAAGAAACTTAGCTTTAATATGCACCATAACCAATGTTTTCCAACATGAATGGTGGAATTGACCTAACTTTTGGGGGTCCCTTGAATAGAAAACATACACAAACACAAATTGTTGTGGTAGCCAGCAAGGAGAAAGCAAATGGATGATACATGGCTCCATGATAGCCCGTAATCCTTGATACTCTCTTGGAGGAAAATCTTGCACACTCACCACATTTTTGAGGAATTTTAAGTACCATTTGCTGAGACAAGTATGTGTTTGAACCAGCTTCCTAAATTTCACTCACATTCAAGGAAGGTGCTTTCAATATTGTTATTGCTAATTGAGCACTCATGCTATCTCCTAGTTTTCTTCCAACTAACCGGTTATATGAGTGATTATTTTTCATTAAGGCATAAGCATATTTGGAAGTGGATTTTTATCAAATATTGTAGTTGCAAGTTCCACTTTGGATCACCAAATCCTTCACAAAACCTTTTGCACAATCACCGCAACATCACACAGCTGTTGTTGGGCCTTCGCGGTCATGGGGGGAGCATCACTGCGAAGGCCCAACAATAATCATGAGGTGTTGTGGTGGTTGTGCAGAAGGTTTTGTGAAGGCTTTTGTGATCCGAAGTGGAACTTGCAACTACAATATCTAATAAAAAACCACTTCCAAATATTCTTTTGATGGATGTTCATATCCTCATCGAAAGCTCCAATTCACACACAGGCAAGAAGGATGCTTTCAAAGGTTGAGGGGTTGGGATTTACACCCACTGGTTGTATTTTCTTAAAATTTTCTAAGGAATTTTCAGAAAAACCCATTTTGAACATATCCTTCAATCACGGCATTCCATGATATCACATTTCTATGAGGCATTTTTTGAAACAATTCACTTTCCTTGTCTATGCTTCCACATTTTCATGTATGTCTAGCAGGGCACTTGTAACTACAACATATGAAAAAAAATACCTATTGTTATGCTTTGATGGATGTCCCTTCGTTATTACTGGATATCTGATGTAATACACATTATTATAGTGCAAGCCTAATTTTCATATTGTTTCATTTAGCATCACCAATATTCTCCACAAGAACATTGTCCCTGTTTAAAATGATGGAAATGGTTCACATCTCTCAGAACAATTTCTCTTGCAACAATCTTGGGGATGAATTTAGATGTAGTGTGAAAATTAGAACATACTCGAAGGTTCTTAACAACTCTAATAGTTGTACCAAGGGCCATATTTAACAAACGAAATGCAATTGCTACCTTTTCACTATGGTGGCAGATAAATGATTCTTTTTGCTTCTATTCCACAGCATTAAGTAAAAGTCTTAAATCTAGAAATACTCTGTTGCCTTCATTTTCCAAGCCAATTTCTCCAATTTTTCATAGCTCTCCCATGTTTGTGGATGTGATCTGTCTCCTACAATTTTTTAATTGATTTATCTTTCTATTTTTTTTGGACTTACTTTTGTAAACCTGCAATATACAATGCACTTTTATTATTTTTGAATTGAGACTAATAGTAATTTTGTTGGTTGTATTGAGGCATAGCTTCATTCATGGCAAAAAAGGAAGCATCATGTTGCTCATATCAGATGGCACGTTGCATTTAAAGGAGGAAAGATTCTAGATGGGTTATTGTTGATTGCATTGAAGGAGAGAACTTCATATATGGGACACAATCAACACTCTCCTTCTTTGATTCTACATGTTACAACTTGCTCCAAGAAGATTTCCCATGTTGTAGAAGTTTTAAGAGATAAAATGGGCATGTTCTCTCATTGAAGGGCTCCAAGCATGTGTTTCCATCATTGTAGGAGTTTTTGGAGAAGTTTCTTTCTTGTCATTTTTGTGCATTGTAACTCAAATTTTCAATCTTGTGACTGAAAATAAAATTGGTAATACTCTATTTCTAAACTATAACTGGAACACCTTTCTTTTATTAATAAATTTCAACATTTTTTTCCTTCTCAATGGTTGTCTTATTGTGTGCAATTGATGATTGATGTGTATTTCTATGTTTTATTTTTATATCCTCAAATATCAGTCAATTAAAATAACTAAATATACTACTGTAAACAAGCAAAAATTCATGTTAGAAAATGAGCAACAAACAAAAGAGTGCAAACAACAAATATAAACACCCTACACCTCAAGATTGGGAAAATGATTAACTTAACAAAACAAAATGGAACATTTTACCTTGTTGAGTTGTCTTTTGGTTGGCCCTTCAATCTTTGATGTAGTGTATGATCCTTTGATGGAAAGAGATGCAAGTGTGGAATGCAAGATGAATGGAAAATAGGTGATAATAGATGCAAATGCAAGTATTTGGCTAAGTATGTCTCAAAAGGAAAATTTGCAAGAGTTTGGATAGCATAATGATCTCTCTCTTAAATGAGAGAAAAGAGGGGGTATTTATAGAGAATTTTAAATTCTATAGAAAAATGAATGGTTGAGATTAAACCAACAAGGCCAATATGTAAGGCTATGGTGAGTTGAGAACTCACAAGCCCTCACATCTTGACATGTGGCATGTGGAGTGGCTTGAAAATGATGATGTGGAAATGAGTTGGAAGGAGAGTACATGACATGGAGGTACTACATAGTACCTTGGGATTTGAAAAAGATCTCCTCATAAAGGAGGTCCTTGTCCCCATGTGGGTGAATGACATGTGAGGAATTAAAAATTCCTCAAATATCCACATGGGAATGAGAGAAAGAATTTAAAATTCTTTGGAATGCATTGGGGGATTAAATGTGAATTAAAAATTCACATGGGGAATGTAGTGCCTTCTCCAAAAGGAGAAAGTCTTTAATAAGGTTGACTTAGGACACATTCCATAAATGACATGGAGATTAGGTTGACCTAATTAAGTGATTAAGGTTGTGCAAGTACCTGATTAGACAAATTAATGACATATTAGAGGCAAGTGGGAGAAGGGGAAGAGTTCACATGTGACTTGATGTGACAAGTCAAAGATCACATGGGGAAGAGAAAAAGGAATTTAATATTCCTTGGAAGGATAAAAGGAATTAAAAATTCCTTGAGAGGTTGATTAGGCTAGTTAATGAAGGATTAGAGGAGGGTTAGGTGGCTAAGAGAGATTAGAGGCCAACTTGCAAAAGTTGGAGGATGTGCACCTCCTAATCAAGGATTAGGCATGTGCACATCCCTAATGATGAGATTAGAGAATAATTAGGATTAAGAAAGGGATGTGACATGTGAGGAATTAAATAAATGTCATATTTATTTAATTCATTTGATGAAAAAGAGGATTAAAGAGATAAGGTATTTATTTATTAATTAAATACCTTAAGGATTTGGCAGAATTAAGGATATTAATTAAATAATAGCAATATTACTTAATTAATGCAAACAAGGGGATGCTTAGACAAAAGGGGATAAATTTGGATAAATTAAGTGTCCAAATTTAGGTGTCTACAACTACTAATTGACGTCAATTAATAATTAAATTGACTAAATATACTACCAATTGATAGAAATCAGTGAATAGTGAATAAATATGACTAAATATATGACTTGTGAAATAAAAATGACTAAATATACTACCAAATTGATCAAAATGATGATTAAAATTAATGACTAAATCAATGACTAAATATATCAGTGAATAAAAATGACTAAATAAGTGACCAGATTACAACAATCAATGACTAAATCAACGACTAAATATACTACCAAATCAATTAATCAAAACAACTAATAAATAACAAAATGGTTTAGTCATCAATTTGGTCGTGTTATAAATGACTAGCAATAAACTATTAATGGTCACGTGACCATGTTCAATCATTTATGAGCATTTTTTAGTAGTTTTTTAGTCATATATTGTTGTTTATGTACTAGTGTTTCAAAAATTCTATTGACCCTTACACCTTATTCTATTATCATGTTTCCCTCCAACTCCCACATATTCACCCTTTATTACTCCTCTCAAACTTTTAAATATTATGTGCACCTTAGTACATGTCTACGAGTGCAAAATAAACTTAAACTCCTTCCATTTTTCCAAATCAATAAAAACCCGTAATAACTTGGAATGCTTCTCCCACCTAATTTCTTGCCCCATTAGATTCCTTAACAACTAGGATTAATGGTGTGTGCCCCCAACATGTCTCTTGGTTTTTCTTATTCAATTATGCCCTAACATGTCACAAAACTGTATTTCTATTAGTGAGATGAATTTTTAGATTTAGTATGTGATCCCCCATGCTTCACATGGTACAAAAAGATTTTAAGAAAGACTGTGAGCCCTAAGTCATGGAGAATGGACAAGTGAGAGGTGTGGGAACCTATAAAGGTTCTCACAAAATTTGGCTGCCAAAGATCTTTTCTAGATTTATATTTTAGAGTTTTAAGCATGTTTTACACCTTGACACTTTGACTATAATTTTTGATAGGGGTATAAAATATCAAACTTATTTTTTCCAAGGGTTGGTCACTCCTTTTTATCACATGACCACAATGTTAATTGTATTCAAGGGTTTCAAAATCTACACATGTATTCACCATTTTGAAATTTCATTCTAGAAGTCACAGAGAGGTACTTGACTAAGGTATATATTTGTAATTAGGTGTCTCCTTGGCTAGTTACAAGAATTTTGGAAGGTTATTGAATAGAAAGGTGTGATAGGGTTTCCTCTACTTACAAATTTTACTCATCATATTTTTTGGTGTGATTGTGACTAGAATTTGATAAGTGTTATATCACTTTAATACACTTCAAATTTTTACTTGTAATGTTCTTTTTCTTGTTACATGAAAATCTCTAGAAATTTGGAGAAGGATTATTTTTTATTATATAAGCAGGGAAGGGCCCCAATCTCGTAGTAACAAAATGAGTTGAAGCAGCAAAAGATGAGACAGATTAGGAAACAGCACCAACCACACCTAAAAAGACAACTAGACTAAATACTAATAAGCAACAATATGGGGCTCGTAGGCCAGTTTACCAATATTTGCATCCATAGGATCATTATAGTTATAATAAAAAACATAAGCATACCACATACTATCCCAAAATGTGGCACATAGGCCAAATAAAAGATTAACCATAGACCAGCAAGTTCTAAACCAAAGCATAGCTAACATAAAATAACAGTCCAGTACTAACATCCAAAGGAACCAAAGTTTTAAGACAGTCATAAAACTAGATCAAAAAACAGAGCAAGATGACAAAGCCATTATTTGGCATTAGCTATCAGCTCTCAGTTTTCACCAATATGAGAGACAAATTCCCTCCAATCCAGGCTAGCTTCATTGATCAAGTCCTTCGTTCCCTCATGCTTCCTAGACTTCTTTAACTACTTTCTAGTCTTTGATTGACTAGAAACCACTCCAACCATAGCACGCCACATCAAACCATCGGTGACCTTCATCAGAGTTATGATCGCTTTCTCCATGTCCTCAACCTGAACCTGCCAAAAAGTGATTCTACTTTTCAAAAATTGAATGTTAGTGTCCCCAAGAAGAGTAGCACCCAAGGCGATGTCCTCCACATCACAAATCTCCTTCTTAATAACCTCAATGTCCTCTTCCCCACAAATTTCTTCCTCCTTTTCATCATCCTCCTCCTCCATTTCTTCTTCATCCATCTCATAGTCACAACCATCGCAATCCATTCCTTCACTTTCCTCCTCCATTCGGGGTTCAAATTCTTCCAACGTCAGTCGTTCCTCCTCTATTTCAATCTCCTTCTTTTTTAATTTCTTGTCAGAAGAAGTGACCTTTGCCAATCTCGTCGATCTTCGGCCACCACGCAACATGCCCACCTTCCCTTCATCCATTTCCTCCTTTTGAGGACCTTCAATTTCTTTAGTTATGGTAATGGCATTTCCTTCCTTCAGGATTTGATGGTCTTTTTTCAAACTCTTAATCCTGGGAGGTTCCAAAAGCAGAGGGAAGTGTTTCCTTTTTTTCGAGGTGGCTTTGAGCAATTCCAGCTTGAGGGGATTCTCCATAGAGGCATGCTTAGACTTAGAGGTGGAGTAATTGGAACTGGGGGTTTCCAAAGGGGTAGCATTCAAGGGGCTACCTTCCTGAGGTTCAATACGAGGAGTTGGGGGCCTAGGGTTAGTCACATGGTTTGAAAGCACAACTTTCGATGGTAAACCAACATTCTCATCATTATTATGGTGGGGATTATCCTGTCAAGCAATCAACAGGTTGCCTTGGGGATTATTCGCAAGGGAAAACTTGTAAAGAGCCAGCATTAAACCTTGATGCAAAGGAGGTGGGCCCCATTTTCAATGTTTTGCTATAGGGAAGAAAGCAAGTAGAAGGAAAATTTTATCCTATCATTATGATGAATGTGATTCAAGATAGGGAAATGATAGGCATCAACAGTCATGTACCTACCTTCTAAGATGTAGTGCATCACAAACATGCTTACTAGGGAAAACGGCAATGGGAGTTCAAGCCTGGTGTACCCATTCTAGAACTTTGTAAGCACCTCTCCTTCATGCAAAAATTTCTCCACAAACTTTTGGGAGTCAGCATCTCTTTTCTTTGCCACCTTTCTCCCTTCATTAGCTAGACCAGTAGCATCAGCAATTAGTTGAGTCATAACTTCAAATTTCACCGCGCCAATAGAAACATGGCCTTTTTCCAAGAGTTGGTGAACTTAGCAGTTAGACTTTCATTATACCCCCTCAGAGCTTCAAAGAAAGAAGCCATACCAGCCCCTCTAAACATACACCGGAGATCAAGATTTTTTTTAAGGATAACACAATTAAGGGGTTCAATTCTCTTCCTCGGCCCTCCCATTTTTAAAGTATGCAGACTTTTTGGGTTTTTCTTCTAGTTAATTCCTTTCTTCATACCACCCCAAAAACAATAGCTCTACCAACATAGATGCCAAATTTGCAGAGATGAGGAGCAGAGATAATGAAGAAAAGAAAGTAGTTTAAATTACTTAAATGAATTTTCTAGATGAAATGAGCCAGAAACACGAGCCCCAAGATAAATTTGGAATGATTAAACTTTACCATAACAAATGTTTCTAGATTAACAAGATCAAGCTAAGCCTCGAAAATGAGGTGGGAAGAGACGTATGGCACGTTAATCATATTTGAAATGACCAAGGCTTTGTTATTGCAAACAAACATGTGATACAAAGGGTACTTGGAAATGATGAACTCATTAAATTTTTGGCCGATGAAAATCTCCTTAATATTTTCCATAATGTGAAACATACCAATCTTGAAATTATTAACCTTTATATCCATCCTATCACCAAGTCTAATAATCACACAACTGAGACCCCTTATCCAATAATTATAAGAATTTTCATATTTTTCTTTTAAAATTCTATCTTTTATTGCCCTTGGCAACACACCATACTCCCAACAAGTCCAAGTGTTACACTTAAGAGCCTCATTAGAAACAATATCCACAAAGTAGTTCCCTTCCCTATAAACATGTTGAACTCTACAATAAGTGAAAAATTGCATGTGCAACTTGCAATTATCCATTATATCTCTTATTTCACAATGTACAACACTCTTCCCTTTCAAAATATCAACAATGAGCTTAGAATCTCCTTCCAAGATGACTTTTTGGAAGCCTAAATCTTTCAATAGTTTAATACCTCCCCAAGCAGCCATAGCCTTTGCCTTGTTATTAGAGAAAACACCAATATTTTTCCCATATCCAGAAATAGAGTCCCCATTATGATTCTTGATTAGGCCCCCAACCCCTACCAGACCAGCGTTGCCTTTAGAGCAGCCATCAAAGTTGCATTTGACCCAGTCCCTCTCAAGGGGAGTCCAAACAGTAGTCTTCCTTGAAAGATAAGTAGACCAATTGATATTAATGAGATCCTTTTTGAGGCCCTATAGTTGCTTGATTCGGATCTCCTTATAGGAAGGCATAACCTTAGAGTATTTGTATCCCCCCACTTCCACATTTTCCTGAATTTGAGTCTTAATGGAAAAACATAAATCATAGTTGTTTCTCTCAATTTCCCTGAATATCTTATTATTCCTCTCCTTCCAAATCCCCCAGGCTAAGAAGGGAGGGACTTGGTTCCAAAGATCCAAGATAACCTTGTGAGAGAAGGGGCAGAAGGACCAACTATCAATAAACAATTTCATAGGAGGGGAAGCCCATTCAGTGAGAAACAGGGGGAGGAAGAAGGACCAAATATCAATAAAAAATTTACTTAACATGATTTTTTTTTGTTAAATGTGACTAGGTAACCCCCTATAAGGCACTGGTCCCAAAAAATTTACCCTTCATATGCTCAAAATGAGCAAAAATATTTAATCAATAGATTAAGAGTAGATAGTTTTATGTATTTCATGATTCATTGTATACCAAAGGAAAGATCTAAAGAAAACCTTAAAAGTAATTATTTTAAGAGAATCGTGTCTTTCATACTTGTATCAAATCAATAAGAGGTCATAGCAGTAGGTTAGTTTTTGTCTAGTGACAAGGTTTGGGATCAAAACCTACAATTGGACACTATTGCAATTTTTTATCATTTATATATTTAGTCGTAATAAAAAAATAAAAACAGTACAACTAGCGATAGCAAGTCAACACAAAAATAAAGTAGAAGGGTGTAGTGACAAACCAAACAACCATGCAAATTATTTTAAGGGGTTTTCATAGGGTTTAAAGGTTTTTGTACTCAAATATTTCTCAACACACATTGACAACATTATTCTTTTGGCATATCAACTGGATGCTAACAGATAAATTGAAAGAAAAGAACCTAGGTTAATGTTAGTACATTAAACACAAAACATCTAAATCTGGGGGTAGGTTATTTTTTTCTTTCACCTATCTTTGATGATTAGCCTAGTGATGAGCTTTATAATGAGTGTACTTCTATCACTAGTGATATGCCTTTTTCACCTTCACATGAGGTCATTATTCTCCTTGTATTTCATGATGATCCCTCTATACTATCTTGTGACCCATGGTCTATTGATGATATGTTTAGTGAAGAGCACAATGATATTTATTTATCTCCTTATGATGTGGTTGATGACTCTTCATTTCACAATAATGTGATT